>CM066035.1:517881006-517896015 GCA_033557465.1 Ichthyophis bannanicus
TATTATATATTATATATATATTATTTATTTATATATTTATATAATATATTTATTAATATATTATTAATATTTATATATATATATTATATATAATATATTTATATAATAATATTATTATATAATATATTTTATATCTATATATATATCTTTATATATATATAGATATATATTATATATATATATATATATAATATATGTTTTATATAATATGATTATATTTATATATTTATTATATATATATATTTATATATATATATATAATATATTATATTATATTTAATATATATATATTTTTTATTATATAATATATTTTATTATATTTATATATATATTTATATAATATATATTTATTATTTATTATATATATATATATATATATATATATTTATTATTTATATATATATATTTTCTATATATTATATATATTATATATATTTATATATAATTTATTTTATTTATATATTTATATATTATTATTATATTATATCTATTTATTATTTTATTTATATAATATATATATTTATTAGTTATTTATATATATATATATTTATATTTATGTCTATATATTATATATATTATATATATATATATTTTTATTAATATATATATATTTTATATTTTTATTATATATATATATATATATTTTATTATTATATATATAATTTATATATAATATTTATATATATATAATATTTATTTATATATATATATATATATATTATATGGATATATTTATATATTTTATTTATATATTATATATATTTATATATATTTATTTATATATATATATATTTATTATTTATTATATAATTTATTTATATATATATATATTTATATATTATTATAATATTATATATTTTATATATATTATTATATATTATTTATATATATTTATTATATATTTAATATATTTTATTTATATATAATATATTATAATATTATTATAATATATTTATGTATAGCTAATATATATATCTATATTTTATATATTTATAAGATATATATTATATATATCTGATATATGTATATTTTTATGTATATATTTATATTATATATATATGTTATTTATGTATTTATTATTTATATTATATATTTATATTTTTTATATTTATATATATTATTTCTTTAGTTAAAAATATATTAATATATTTATTATATATATATTTTAAATGTTATTTTCATATATATTATAATTATATTATCTATATATATTAATATTATATTTATATATTATTTATATTTTATGTATATATGTATATAGTTATATATATATATATATATATTATATTTATCGATATATATATATTATATATATATTATATATATATATATTTATATATTTATATTATGTGAATATATATATGATATATAATAATATATATCTATATTATAGGTATATATATATTTAATATTTATATATAATATATATTATATATTTATAATTTTATCTATATATATATATATATTTAATCTATATATTATTTTCATTATTTATTATGATATTATATATATTATTTATTTATATTTATATATTTATATATATAATATCTTATATATATATTGATTTTATTATGGTTAGATATATATAATATTTATTAATATATATATTTATATGTTATTTATCAGTGATTTTATATTTACTAATATTTTATATTAAATTAATTTATGAGCTTTTTTTAATATATTTATATTATAATTTTAATTATGTTAATTTATAGATATATTTATCATCTATCTTTTTATTTTATATTAATTATAACGTATATATTATAATATAATTATCATATAAATTTTATATTTGTAATAAATAATAGTTTATGCCTTATTATATTTATTTTTTTATATATTTTATTTTATATAATGATTTATAAAATTTTATATAGATCATAATTCATATTAGTATGATAGGAGATTTTATTATAATTATTTTATAAAAAAATATAATTATTTAATAATTTTTTTTTGGTTATATTTATTTTTATTTTTTATATATTTACTAATTAATTTATTTTGTAATGTTTAAAATATATTTATTTTATTTATGTATTGTTTATATATTATTTATTTATATAATATATATTATAATATTGTATTATCATATATGAAAATAATGTGATTAATTTTGATATTTTAATATATATTTTCGATCTTTATTTATTATTATATATTATTTATGTTAAATATATTATGATAGATTTATATATATTTATTAATATATATGATTCTATTTTACTAATTTCTTATATTTATGCTTTTATATATTTATATATATAGATTAAATATTATACTATTTTATAATGTATATATATATTTTTTTTTTTTTATCTATATCTTTATATATTATTTATTTTATTATATATCATATACATATTATATTCATAATTATATATTTAGTTAATATAATATATATATTTTATATTGTTTATTTATTATTATATATATTTGGATAATATTATGAAATCTAATATTGGAAGTGAATTATATATATTATTATATATTAATAATATGGTATGATATTATTATTTGATTAATATTATATAGTTTATAAATATGTCTTATATATTTATTATATATATAATATATTATTACATTTATTATCTTATTAATATATAATTTTTATAGAATATATATATATTATTATTAAATTTTATATTTATATTTTATAATGATTTATATATATAATATATAAATTTATATTTATAGTTGATTCATAATATATATTTGATATTTTATTATGTATTTTATTGATATATATTCTATATATTTTTTTTTAACAATCCTTATATTAATATATATTTTATTTTGATTTTAATATTTAATATTTCATATTATATAATCTTATATATTTTTTTATTATATATTATAATTATTATTTATATATTTATATATATATAGCTTATTTATATATATATTTAATTATATTTTTTATTATTATATCAATATCTATATTTTATATATTATATATTTATATTGTTTATTAGTAATTTAATTTTTATCTATTTGTATATTTATTTCTTTTTTATATATATTATATATAATTAGTTTATTATATTATATATTTTTATATTTTTTATATAGTTTATTTTTTCTATTATTATATATTATTTATTTATATATTTTATTATTTTTGACATATATTATGTATTTTATAAATATATTTATTTTTTATATATTTATATATAATCGTTATTTTATATATTTATGATAATTTTGTTTTTTTTTTTATATTTATTATTTATATATTAATTATATATTATAATTATATATATATATGATATGATATCTATTTTTATTATAAATATAATTTATTATATATCTATATTATATTATTATTTTAATTTGATATATTATAATATTTAGTGTTTACTTATATATATGATTATTATATATATTTATTATATATTAATATATATAATTATATATGTTATGTTTTTATATATTTTTATTTAATTTATTGGAATTATAATATTGTTATATATTTATTAATTTTTTTTTTTAGGTTCTTTTTATAATCTTTTATAGTATTTATTATAATTATTTATATGTATTATATTATTTATGAATTATGCATATTTGAAGATTTGATCATAATCTATATTAGATATTTATTATATTTTATTTATATATTAATTTATATATATATTTAATTCTATATATATATATTTTATAGATAATAATATTTTATTATAATATTATTATATTCAGTATATATATTTTTTTTTTATTTATATTAATATTAATTTAAATATATATATATGAAATTATATTCTATTAATATATTAACTATCTATTTATATGTCTATATATCTTTTATTTGATATATATATATATTTATGATTATTTGATTATATATAATTTTTTATATATAATTTATTATATTTTTTATTATCATAATATATGTCATCTATATGTAATTATATAATATTGTATAGTATTTTGATATATTGATATAACTTACTATATATATTCTTATTATAATATATATATTTATATATATATATATTATTTAAATTCGATATCTATATTTTTATATATCATATATAGTAAATAGATAAATTTTATTATGTTTATATTATATATTTATATTTTGATCATTTATGTATTTATTGTTTTTTTATAGTAAGGATATAATTATTTAAATAATATATATGTGTTATATTGGTATGTATGACTTTTATATTGTTGTTAGCATTATGAATATAATCTATTTATTATAATATATATATGTAATTAATTTACTATTTTATAATAATTATATATTTAATGTATTTAATTTGTATGATATATTTAATATATTATATTTTATTTTTATTTTTTTTTTTTTTTTATTATTTATTATATCTGGATTATTATATATATATTATTTTTATATTTTATGTTTTTATATAAATAATGATATTTATGATTAATTTGATATATTATATATATATCTTAATGTCTTATTCATCTCTTATTAATTCTTTTATTTACTATTATATTAATTTTTTGAGATATTATTATTATATATAATAATTTATATTATTATTTATTAATGATAGTTTTATTATGAGAGTATATATTTAAATGTTATGATATATATCTTTTTATATTTAATTATATATTTCATATATTTATTAATTTATATTATAAAATATATTTTATTTTATATTGTATAGGTAAATATATAAATTTTATATCTTTATTATATATAAATTATATTATGTTATTATATTACATTTATTTATATTTTTATATTATATTTATTGTGTGATATATATGATATTTATATGATTATTTATGTTGTAGAATTATTTTTTTTTTATATAATCTGATATCTATTCAATTAATTGAATTCGGTATTATTTTTGATGATATTTTTTTTTTTAAGTTTTGATATGGTTTATATTTATTTTAATATTTAGAGTATTTATTATGTTTTTATTAATATTAATTTTTTTTATATTTATATATAATAGCATATTTTTTATCATTTTATTTTTGCAGTTTTTTACTTATTATTTTAAATGATTAATATTATATATAATTAATGTAATATTTATAATATATATTAAATTTAATTATATATATATTTATATATATTTTATTCTAAGCTGTTGTTGTTATATATTATTATTTAGTATATTTTTATTATGTTGTATTATAATATATTATTTATTATTTAATATTTTTATTATCTATATTATGATTAATTGTTAATATTTATATTTTATAATATATTGATAGTAGTTATTATATATTATGATTTTATTTAATATATTACTGATATTATGATATTATTGATAGTATATCTAGTTATTATAATTTATGTTTGTGTATATAATATTAATAATATGTAGTGTTTATTTAATATTTATGAAATTGTATATATTAATAATATAATAGTTATTATATATAATTATTTATATATATTTATATATACTTTATTATTTATATCTTAATTGATATATTTTTTATATTTTTTATTATTTGAAATTGTAATTATTTTTATTTATTTATATATATATATATATGTATTAGATGATTAGTGATGACTATTGTTTTTAAAGTAATTTGATATAAATATATTTTAAATATATGATTTTAGTTGTTATATGTAAAGTATATTGGTTTTATTGATGGAGATTTAATATGTTTGTATATATAGTTATATATATTTAATTTTATATAGATTATAGTATGTATTTATTGTGTGTTTTATATTGTTTAGTTATGTTACTATTGAGTTTTGAGTTATTTTCTTACTTTTATTATATAGTATTAATTATAATAATTATATATCATTATATATATTTATTTTATATTTAGGATGATTTATTATATGATAAATTTTATATATATCATTTATGATATTAATTTTTAGTATTATATAATTTATATATATATTATATATAGTATAATATTAGTGGTCCCGCTGCTTGCCCCTTTAGCGGTGTCACCATTGTATTATAGATATATTATATTAATTATATTATTTGATAATGGTATGATTTAGTATGATATATCTCGATATATTTATAGTACTATATATTTTTTTTCTTTTATTTGTATTATTTAAATATATTTTATTATATATATATCCTGATTTTATAGATATATATATTATATTTGATATTCTAGTTTAAATAATATTATAGTTATTCAGAATTGTTGTGATATATATGATAGAATATTAAATTGAAGATTTGAATTATATTTTTATGTTATATAATTGCAATTAATAGATTTATTATTTTATATCATTTTAAATAATTTATTATTATATATTGATCAAATTGTTATTTTTTGTATATATTATATATGAGTTTTAAATATATTAATAATATATAATATTTATATATATTATATATTTATATAATATTATTTATATATTAATATATATATATATATATATTATTTTATTTTATATAATATATTTATATATAATAATATTTAATTTATATATATAATATATATATTATATAAATATAATATTTATATATTATAATATATTAATATATATTTATATATATATTATTTTATATATATAATATATATTATTTATTTATTTATTATATATATATATATTTATTTAATATATATTAATTAATATATTATATATAATATATTATTTATAATAATATATTATATATTTATATATATATATATATTTATATATTAATATATATATTATAATTATAATATATATTTATTATATATATATATATTATTTATTATATATATATATTAATTAATATATATATAAATATTATATATATTAAAATTATATAATATATATTATAAATATTAAATTTTATATTTATATAAAATATTATATAATATAAAATAAATATAATATTATATAATATATTATTATTAATATATATAATTATATATAATATATAATATATAATATATATTATATATATATTATATATATTTATTATATATTAATAATATAATATATATAAATATATAAATATAAATATATAATTTTTATATTTTTATATATATATATATATAAATTTATTTTATATATAAATATTAATATAATATTTATATATTATTTATATTATATATATTAATATTTAATTATATATTATATAAATAATTATTAGATATATTTTATTATTATTATTTATAATATAATTATATATATATAATATAATATATATTATTTATAATATATATATATATATATTTATAATATATATATTATTATTATATATTATATATATTTATTATTATTTATAATATATATTTTATTATTATTATATATATATATTTATATATTATTTTATTATATATATTATTTATAATATTATATATATATTATATTATATATATTATATATAATATATATATTATATATAATTATTATATAATATATATTTATTTATTTATTATATTAATAATATATATTATTTTATTATATATTATATATATATATATTATATATTATTTATTTTATAATATATTTATATTTATATATATATATTATTTATATATATATATTTTATTATATTTATATTTTTAATATATATATTTATTTATATATATATATTTATATATAATTTATATAATATTTAATATATAATATATATTAATTTATATATATATTTATATATATATAATAATATATTATATAAATATTAATATTATTTATAATTAATATTTATTATATTTAATATAATAATATATATATAATATTTATATTATTATAATTTATATATTATTATTTATAATATATTATATATTTTAATAAATATATATAATATTTTATATCTTATATATTAATTTATATAAATATTTATTTATTATATATATATTTATTTATATATATATTATATATATATATTAATTATAAAATATATTATATAATTATATATATATATATTTATATATTATATATTTTTATTATTTAATATATATATATTTTAATAATTATATATATAATATTTTATTATATATATATATTATATATATATATTTTTATATATTTATTATATATATTTATAAATAAATATATATTATTTATATATTTTATTATATATATTTATTATTATCTTATATTTATAATTTTTTATTATATTATATATTATTTTATTATATATATTTTTATTATATATATATATATATAATATTTATATATATTATATTATATAATTTTTATTTATATATATATTATTTATTTATATATAATATAAATTTTATATATATATAAAATATAAATATATATTATATATTAATAAATATATATATTAAAAATATATATAAATATAAATAATATTAATATATTTAATAATAAAAATAAAAATATTATATAAATATAATAAATATTTATATTATAAATTTATTATTATATATAATATTAATATAATATATATATATATATATATATTTAATTATATATAATATATATATATAATTTTATAATTTATTTTTTTAATAATATTAAATTAAATATATAATATAATATATATTATATTTAAATATATAATATATTATATTATAATATATATTAAATATATATAATATAATATATATATATATATATTTATAATATTTAAAATATATAATAAAATATAATATATAATATATATATAATATATATTATATTTAATATATTAATATTTTATATAATTATTATAAAATATATATAATAATATTATTTAAAATTATATATAATATTAATTATTATATATATATATATATATATTAAAATATTTATATATAATTATATATTATATATAAAATATATAATATATATATATATAATAATATAATTAATATAATATATATAAAATATATAGATATATAAATATAATATATAAATATATATATTATTATATATATATAATATTATAATAATATATATTATTTATATATTTATTATAAATATATAATATATATATATAATATATATATAATAATATATATATTTATATTTATATATATATATATATTATATAATAATAATAATATTATTATATATTTATTATATAATATATATAATATATTTATATATATAATATATATATATAATAAATATAATATATTATTAATATTAATATTATATATATTATTATATATATAATATATATATTTATATATATTTAATTATATATATTTATTATTATATATTAATATATTATTAATATATATATATATATAATATATTTATTAATAATATATTTATATAATATATATATATATAATATATTATATTATATAATATTATTTATATATAAAATTTAATATTTATTATATTATATTATATTTATTTATTTATAATATATATATATATCTATATATATATATTTATATATATTATATTTAATATTTATATAATAATATATATATTTTTATATATTATTTATTATTTATAATATATATATATATATAATTTTATATAATTTATTATTATATATTATATTATTTATATATTAATATTATATATATAATATTTTATTAATATATATATATTTTATTAATATTTATATATATTATTTATTATTATATATATATATATTTATTATAATATATTATTATATATTTATTTAATATATTTTTTATTAATATATATTATTATAATATATATATATTTATATTATTTATTTTATATATATATATTTTTTTATATTATTTATTATTATTTATATTTATTATATTTAATTTATATATAATAATTTATATATATTTATTATATATTTATATATTATATATATATTTATTTAATAATATATATTATTTTTAATTATAATATATTTATTATTATTATATTTATATTATTTATTTATTTATTATATTTTATATATATTTATATTTATTATATTATTTTTTATATATATTTATATTTTTATTATATATATATATTTATATATATATTATATATTTATTATTTATATATATTATATATATATATAATATATATATATTATAATATTTTATATATTATATATATATTTTTATATATATTTATATATTTATATATTTTTATATTATATTTATATTTATAATATTTATTTTATATTTTTATTTTTATATATAATTTATTTTATATTATTATTATAATATATATTTATATATATTATTATTTATATATTATTATTATATATATTATTTTTATATTATATAATTTATTTATTATATTTATTATTATATATATTAAATATATTTATATATATATATATATATTTATATAAATATTTATATATTATTTATAATATTTTATTATATTTATTTTTTATTTATTATATATATTAATTTATAATAATTTATATTTATATATTATTTTATATATTTATATTTATTATATATATTATATATATATAATTATTTTATATATATATTATATTATATTTATTTTATATATAATATTATTATTTTATATTATTATTTTATATATATATATATATATATATATTTTTTAATTATATTATTTTATATTTATTTATATATATATATATATATATTTATTTTTTAATATTTTTTTTTATATATAATATATTTTTATTATATTATATTTATATAATATATATTTTTTTATATATATTTATTTTATAATTTTATTATAATATATATTTTTAAATATATATATTTATTTTATTTATATATTTTATTATATATATATTTATTTATATCTATATATATATATATTTATATTTAATAATTTATATATATATATTATTTATATTTATATATTATATATTTTATTTATTATATTATTTATTAATATATTTTATATATATATAATATAAATATATTTATTTATATATTATAATATATATTATATATTATTTTATATTTATATATATTTATAATTATATTTATTTTATTTATATATATATATTAATATATATTAATTTATATTAATTATTTATAATAAATATTTATATTATATATATATTATTTATATATAATTTTTTATTATATATTATATAAAATATTAATATATATATTATTATTTATTTTATATATATAATATATATTATTATTTATATATATTTTATATTTATTATATATATATAATATTATTTTAATATATATTATATTATTTATATATATATTTTTATATTTTTTATTATATATATATATATTATATATATTAATTATATATATATCTATATATATATTTATATATTAAATTATATAATATATATTATTATATTTTATATTTATATATATTAATTTATATATATATATATATTAAATATTATATAATATATTTTATTTATATTATATTAATATTATATTTTATATAAATTTATATATATTATTTATTATTTATTTATTTATATAATTATATATAATAATTATATATATATTTTATATATATTAATTAATATAATATATTATATTAAATATTTATAATTATATATATATTATATTTATATATATTTAAATATATATATAATATATATAATATTATTATATATTTTTTTTATTAATAATTATAATAATATATAATATAAAATATATATAATATATATATTTTTATAATATATATTAATATATTATATAATAAATTATATATATATTATTATAAATATATATATATATATTTTATATATTATATATTATTAATATTTTAATTATTATATAATTATATTTATATATATTAAATTATATAATTATTTATTATATATTTTATAATTTATTATATTATTTATATTATAATAATATATTTTATATTTTTTTATTTATAATTTAAATAATATATATATTTTATATTTATATATATTATTTATATATATATATATTATATATATTATATTTATATATATTTATTAATATATATATAATTATATATATATATATTTTAAATATATATATAATATTAATATATTTTATATATATATTATATTTATATATATATTTTTATTAATTATATTTTATATTTATAATATATTATTTATATATATAATATATATATATTATATATTTTAAATTATATTATTTTTTATATATTTATTTTATAAATATAATTATTTATAATATTTATATTTTTTATATATATATTATAATATATATTTATTTTTATATATTATATTTTATATATATATATATATATAATTTTATTTATATTTTTTTATATATTAATATATTATATATATATAATAAATATTTTAATTATAAATATATAATTTATATATTTTATATATATATATTATTTTTATTATTTATAATATTATTTTTATATTATATATATATATATTTTATATTATATATATATATATAATATAATATTATTTATTATATATATATATATATGTATTTTTTTATTATATATAAATATATATCTATTTATATTATTAATATAAAAATATTAATAATTTTTAAATTTTATAATATATTTTATATACATATATTATATATATAAATATAAAATATATTATATATATATATATTATATTATATATATTTAAATATATATAATTTATATATTTATTATATATATTTTATTTATTAAATTAATATATATATATAAATAATATTTTTATTTATAATTTTTTAATATATTATATATATATATGTATTTTATTTAATTATATATAATATATAAATAATAAATATATTAATATATTTTATATAAATATTATATATAATTTTATTATATATATAATTATAATATAAGTAGATACTAGGAATATTATAATATAGTTTTTGCTTATCAAGATATGTTTATATTAAATAAGTAATATTTCTATATTTGTGATTCCTGAAGCCGTTTATAATTAAATATATATTTATATTGTTGTATAATATGTTTATTTTATATAATATTGTTGTATCTTTATTCTGAACAAATCTTATATTTATGTAAAATATATGATTAATATTTTTATTGAAATTTTTTAGGATAATATTTAGTGGGTCAAGCCTAGAGTTCTTCAGTAGAGGTCTTATAGAGGTTTGTTTAAGGAGAGATAACGTGCCTGTTGCAAAGGAGAGTCCAATGATGTTGACTAGTGGGCTCATTCGGCACGTAGCGATCTGACCCAGTATGCATGGGTAGGGTCTTGGAGAGTAGAAGTGTTGATGGAGGTGATGAGATCTTGAATGTTTTTTCTCAGAGGGTGTTGTAAATGTTGTGATTGCAGGAAATGGGGAGTGTGAGAGTGTGATGGTGTTGTGACTGAGATTGTGTCAGTTATGTCTTGGATTGGAGATAATCAGCGTAGGCCTGGGGGGGATAGGAACTAGTTGGGTAGATGATGGGTCTTTAATTAGGGATTTTGCTATGTTGAAAAGGTCTCTGGGTTTATTTAGTGAGCGGAGGAGAAGATTAGCATGGTATTCACTCATTTTGAGATATATAGATTCACGGTGGAGTTTTGAGGTTTCAAGTATAATACTTTATTGGCTATCGGGAGTTAGACTTCTCATTTCCTTTAAGTTCCTGAGGGAGAGAGGGGGTGAACGGAGATCTGCTGTATACCATGGTGATGGCTGTCTCTTTGTTTTGTTTGGTCTTGTGCTTTGGTGAAGTGGTAGTTGTGCAATAGACTTTAATGTGGTGTTCCATGTTGGTGATTGCTTCTCCGAGGTCAGAATGTATTGGGTTGAGTAGAGGTAAGGCGTGCCTAATGAATTCCTCTTGTTCAATGGTTTGAATTGAGAGGTAGGTTTGGATTCTGTATGGATTGTTAGGTAGATGCTTAGGGTGAAGAGTGGGCATCTGAAACATAATTAGTTTATGATCGACCATATGGTGATAGTAGTGTTAAGGATGGAATTTGGCTGAATGCAGTGAGCGAAAATTAGGTCCAGTAGGTTTCCTTTATTGTGAGTAAGTGTTTACAAGTTGATCAAAACCGAGTTGTTTGCATGGCTTCTAGGAAAGCATCTGCTTGGTTGGGTTGCAGGGAGTAAGTTAAAGTCTCCAAGCAGCCAATTGGAGCTGTGTGGGTCAGCTGGTTGCAGGCTAAGTCTATGAATGTAGAGATAACTTTGGAGGAGAGAAGAAATCTGTAAATAAGGTTATGGTGATGTCTTATTGGCAATGGTGATAAAGTCCGCAGGGAGGAGCTCTTGGATGTGAGAAGTCGAAATTCTAGGTTGTTTTGAAAGAATGAATACTCCACCTCCTTTTCGGTTGGTCCTATGGCAAGTATGGATGGAGAAGTTGGGAGGTATTAATTGGTTTATGATAGCTTTGTCAGTATCCTTGAGCCAGGATTCAGTCACCATGAGTAGATCCAGGTTATGCACTTCTATCAAGTCTGGTATCACTGGCCATTTATTACGCACAGAGCGTGAGTTTATAAGGGCACAGTTGAGGAAGAGTTGAGTTTTAGGTAGTGCTTTTTTAAGTTTGTCTGGATGATTGAGGTCCACATACAGCAGGTGAGAGCGTCGTAGGTGTGTGGGAAGTTGGTTGCAGAATGGTAAGGGTTAGATTGGTCTTCTTGCCCAGGTAGGGTAAGGTGGTGATATAGTGTTGAAGAAATATGGAGCATTGCAAAGTGTTTAATGCTAGGAATAAGTAGTAATGAAATAGTGGGATGGCCATATATTGGCGGTTGTGTTGGTTTATATTGTATTAATACTAATTTGTAGTGTGGCTATACAAGTATATTAGATATATTCTATATTAATATATATATATATAATATATATATATATATTTTAGAATATACATATTGTGTTATATATATATATATAGATATATATATGTACTTATATATATTTATGTGTTTTTTTATTTATATATGCATATTATATATCCATTTATTAGTTGATATATATATATATATTGGGTATTATAATATATATTATATTATTTATATCTAAAAATTGTTATTTATTTTATATAATATATATATATATTTATTTATATATATAGTTTATATATATTTTTCTTATATATATATTATATTTATTTATATAGATTTTATTTGTGTATTTATTTATATATCTTTTAAATTATATATATTTACATATATGTTACATTTATATAGATATTTGATATATTATATATATCGCTCTTTATTGTATTTATAATATATATATATTATATTTATATTTATA